>JAOANR010000004.1:54327705-54352583 GCA_030278955.1 Hygrophila difformis
CGCCGAACAACAATGATCTTCTCTCCCGATTCATGGCCACTATCAACGACGATGTCCTCCTCCGCGACATCGTCGTCAGTTTCCTGCTAGCCGGCCGGGACACTGTAGCGTCCGCGCTAACCTCATTCTTTTTCCTAGTAACCCAAGATTCCCAATCTATCGACTCCATCCGCCGCGAAGCCGACGCCGTGATCGGTGCGAACGCCGGCAACCAAAACCCCAGCTTCCGGCAGCTTCGCGAGATGCAATACCTGCACGCGGCGGTGCATGAGAGCCTTCGCCTGTTTCCGCCGGTGCAATTTGATTCCAAATTCTCAGAGGAGGAGGACATCTTTCCGGATGGGACGTTGATCGGGAGGGGAACTAGGGTTACGTACCATTGCTACGCAATGGGGAGAATGGAGCGGATATGGGGGTCGGACTGCTTGGAATTCAAGCCGGAGCGGTGGCTGCGGGAGGGATCGTTTAAAGTGGAGGATCCGTTCAAGTTTCCGGTATTCCAGGCGGGGCCGCGGGTGTGTCTGGGAAGGGATATGGCGATTGTGGAGGTGAAGGCGGTGGCAGTGGCGTTGATCCGACGGTTTGATATCAGAGTTGTGGATTCGGGTTGGGCCCTCGAGTTCTTACCGGGTCTGACTGCCACTGTTAGGACTGGTTTACGTGTGTCAGTGCATAAAAGAAGATTATGACTCCCTTTCCAAATTTAATGGGATGTTGGAAGAAAACTATTTTAAAATTCTTACTCTTCATTTTTCTAAAAATTTTAAACGAACCCACCATGGTTTAATATACATTTTAAATTATTAATAATTCAGATTTCATATAAATAAAAATTTTAAAAATTTAATTTTTAAAACTATTCGACGAGATGAATCTAACAATATCCCACTTAGCTATATTTCAACTTGTATAATTACGATAGACTTTAAGTCAAAGTGCGTGTGTGAATAGTAATAAATTTTTAAATGTTACAACTATTTAAAAATGGAGGAAATGAAGTATTATATTTCATCCGTCATTTTTATTAACATATAATTAAACGAGATATTCTTAGATTCATCTAATTAATATAATTTTAGAATATTATTTTTATAATTTTAAATTTATTTAATTTAAGATATTAATCTTTAAATGTTATATTGAATTAATCTATTGAAGATATGTTTATATGATTTTGGAATGTTATCAATTTTGTTCATAAATTGTTACTCTATTTAAGATTTTATTAATTCTTTTTTTCTTATAAGATTATCCGTTCCTTCACTTGAATTTGAGTTTGGGTGGTTCTGTTTATATCATTCATTGAATACTGATTAATGCTTGATTTTCCTAGAATGATAGGATTGATTATTATATAGATTGATGACATGTGTTAATTCGGCAACATTTTCCATTCAGTTTTACTGAATTGGGTGAATGCCTATTGACATTGTTTAGCTTATATTGTATAATTCTTAAACTTAAGCTCATAGTTTGGAAGGTATTTTCAAAAGTTGATTATTCCCAAAGTTGCTACTCAAGAATTATAGTTTTGGTTAACATTAAACATATGAAATACCAAATGTACAAGTGTTTTGTCTTGACTAGTATGGCAATACCAGAAGTGCTTCCATTAGAGATAGGGAAATTCCCCAGTTAGCTTATTATTTGAGTTAATAGATTTTTTTGTAGTGAAAAAGTAGCATAAAAAAATGTAGTTTGAATTAAATCAGGTGCAAATTGTTGGGTGGGGGGTGAATAGAACACAAAGGTGCGTTTGGTACAGAGAATGGAATTGCAGTGAATTGATGCTAGAGGATGAAATTGCTAATTGAGCCATATAATAGATCCTTACACATATAACAACTGATTTAAAGAGGTATTTGTTAGACTTGAACTAACGATTCATAATATATTTCTTTTAATATCCATGGTGTTATAATATTAAAATGCTATTTATAATATTAAAAATAAAGTTAGTTTTTCAATTATATTTTTTTTATCAGCATTATAATCTAAGCCTGACGCATCGCGCGGACAGGTTAAGCTAGTGTACATTATAATAATATAAATTCACTATATACACTACGAATATAAATTTGAAATTTCAAATTTTTTAAAAACTGAAAATTATGGGAGTTCCATATAAATTAAAAACTAAATATCTTCTAAAAATTAAAAATTTGGATTGCCACCAAACGCAGTTGGCCTGAGTAGTATGAGGCTCTGGTAGCTTAAGCAAAGGTCTTGGGTTCGAGCCTTTGTGTACGCAGAATTATGCATTGGAAGAGGCATCACTTCAATGCCCTTAGTTGCCAATGCAGAACTTCGTCACAATAATCCTATGGGTACAAAAACTGAAAATGCCTTTTCATGTCATAAAAATTTTATGGCGTAGAAATTGAAAATTTCTATTCACGTCATAATAATTATATGGTGTAAAAACTAAAAATCTATAAATAAATAATAAATACAGCAATAAAATCTAAAATAAATCAAATAAAAATTCAAAGTACATAAAATAAAAAATGCACATTCAAATTTTATATATAAAATCATTTCAAAATTGAATATATAGTGACGCCATAGGATGATAAAGTGAGAATTTATAAATAATAAATGATAGATTTTATGCTTGATAGGATAAAATCTATAATGAATAAATAAATAAATGCGAAAAATCTAAAATTAGTAAATCAAGAGAAAAACAAAAATAAAGATAATTAGCGTATACAAGCTGCCTTTCGCTCAAGAATTTCTTTCAAGACTTGGTAACTGAATTTTCCCCGATCATGGCGGAAGATGTCGAGTCAGACCACGGCGGGATTCCGCCAGACCCTGTGGAGAGTCGCGCAAGTAAGCGCCCGAGATCGTTGTACAGTGAAGTCACGCGTCGTGCCGCTGGTTTCGTACATATCACTTTGGATGAGGATCCAGCTGATCTTATGGGAGATCCTTCAGACCTTACGTTGACGTATATCAATGGCAAGCCGTATATCAACTTCTCGGATTCTTTTCGTGCCCACCTCCTCAAACCTTGGGAGCATGCAGTAGTTTTCAAGGTGATCGGACGTATGGTTTCTTTCAAGATTCTCCAGACAAGAATCGAACAAATCTGGCCTACGGCAAAGAATTATGATCTTATCGATTTGGATTATGACTACTACATCATCCAATTCCGAACAGAGGAGGAAGCCAACCATGCGATTACTGGCGGTCCTTGGATGGTTCTTGGCCACTACCTGCACGTTCAGAGATGGGAAGCCTCTTTCGACCCCAAAACTAATGTGGTGAAGACGATGGTTGCATGGGCTAGAGTGCCTAGTTTATCGATGCATATGTATAACATGCGTGTCATAGCCCTGGCTGGTTCAGTTTTGGGACATGTCATTAGCGTTGATTTCAATACCGGGGACACGAAGAGGGCGCGTTTTGCACGATTAGTCGTCCGGATTGATCTGGATAAACCTTTAACACCCTGTATCACTATTGATGGTACTGATTTCAACGTTGAATATGAAAACTTGAAAACTGTTTGCTTTCTTTGTGGTAGATATGGTCACTTGCAGTCGGTTTGTCCTTCATCAGAGGAGCCTAAGGGTATCCCTCAAGAGCAACCTCAACCTTTGAAGACGGTGACCAAACGACTAACACATATGGCCCTTGGATGCTTGTTCAGGCAAGGAAGCGGCAACCGTTGCGATCGGCCAAATCAAACCCTCGTCCCTCGACTACAAAGGAAAACAGATTCATGGTACTTGAAACTGAGAATGATCACTTTGAGCCTACCGCACAGCCTTCTACTACTTCTTTTTTGAATGCTGATCCCCCAAAGAAATCCAATCCTTCCATTCTTTTGAATGGTAACAGACGAAGACCTCCTGAAAATCCTTCTACATCTAAACAGTCAATAACTTCTAACCAACCTGTTTCTACTCCTCCCAAATATTGGTCTCAACCTTCTGGAGAAAAAGCTTACCCTTCCTACACATCTCTAAAACCTGATAACCATACTGTAGTAGCTTTTGATAACTCCTCCTCTCTTAAGCCTACAAAAATTTCTTCTAACAATCTGGGAGGTCGACCTCCGGATACCATGGAAGCCTCCAATAATGCAACTGATTCCTACGTTGATCCAATGGATACGGGTGATCCCCCTTATGGATCACCGAGATCGAGGGCTTCAAGTGTGCCTGTCCAGTTGCGCTTCTAGCAGTGTTTGGGGTAACATTCTTTTCTGATTTTATTTCTTATGAACTTTTCCTGTCTGTGTTGGAATGTTCAAGGAGCAGGTTCGAATGCCTTCCGTAGGGAATTTCGAGACATTTCCTCTCAGTATAAAGTTGATATTTTTGCCATTTTTGAGCCTAGGATTAGTGGTGTTCGGGCAGATAGTTTTATTAAGAGGAGTGGTTATTCTTTCTCTTTTAGAGTCGAGGCCACTGGTTTTTCAGGAGGAATTTGGTTACTCTGGAATGATTCTATTAAAGTGAATGTTTTGGAATGCCATCCTCAGTTTGTTGATACTATTATATGTTCTCAGAATCAGTCTCTTCATATCACCTTTGTTTATGCGGCTCCTAGCAAAAGTCGTCGTTCATGTTTGTGGCCTGAGTTGTCTCGTATTTGTAACAGTGGTAGTGGTCCTTGGTTGATGGGGGGGACCTTAATTGTATTGCTAGACTTTCAGAATCCAAGGGTGGTTCTATTTCACTTTCCTCTTGTATGGAGCTTCAGAGCTGGATTTATAGTAATGAGCTATCGGATCTCAGGACTTTTGGTAACGTTTTTACTTGGTCTCGTGGATCCATTCGATGTCGCCTTGACAGAATGCTTGGTAACCCAGAATGGTTCACAGCTTTCCCTGCTAGTACAGTTCAGGTCCTTCCCCGAATTCAATCCGACCATGCTCCGCTTCTCCTTAATCTACTTAATTTTGGACAGCAGAGATGTTATCCGAATCCAAGGTTGTTTAGATACAAAGTTGCATAGCAATCCTATCCGAGTTTTGTCAAAATTATAGAAAACACTTGGAAGCTTGACATTCCTTTGCATGAGAAACTTTCCCTCCTTCAAAAAGAAGTCATTCTTTGGCATAACAGTATATGCAAGTCTACTCACAACCGCAAGAGAAGAATTCGGGCTAGATTGGAGGGTATTGAAAGAATTTCAAATTGGATGGATAATAGGTTTTTGAGCCGTCTCCACTCTCAACTCGGTTCTGATTTGGCTAAGATTCTTGAAGAAGAGGAACTTAATTGGATTCAGCCGAGTGTTCGTGACTGGAGCTTAGCCGGAGACCAGAATACAAAATTTTACCATCAATTTATCAAACACAGAAGGAACAAGAAGATTTTTACTCTTTTGAAGGATGCTGATGCAACTACTTATACTGATCCTTTTCATATTCAGTCAATGGTTACTAAATTTTTTGAAAAGCTCTACACTAAGGAGAATTGGAACATGACACCTTCACGGCACCTTCATGAAAATATTCCTACCATCACTACTACAGAGGCTGACTTGGTTCATCGTTCTTTCTGTAAGGAAGAAATTTGGTTGGCTGTTAAATCGATGGCACCACTTAAGGCACCTGGTCCCGATGGTTTTCATGCTGCTTTCTATCAGAATAATTGGAGTATCATTGGTCCTGAGGTGTGCAGCCTGATTCAAAGATGTCACTCGAGCCCCCACCTTGTTCAAGAGTTCAATCATACCTTGATCGTTCTCATTCCAAAAATCTTGAACCCCACCTCTGTCACTCAGTTTAGGCCGATAAGTCTTTGTAATGTCATCTATAAGATAGTCACCAAAACTCTCTCTAACAGATTGGCTACTTTGCTTCCCAATATCATTTCTCCTGGTCAGGCCAGCTTTGTTCCAGGCCGCATTATCCAAGATAATATCATTATTTGCCATGAGATCTCTCATTTGATGGAACGCTCCACTGCCAATCCTGGACTGATGACTATAAAATTGATTTAGAGAAAGCTTATGATAAACTTGAGTGGTCTTTTATTCATGAATCTCTTCAATTGTTTGGCTTCCCCTTCTCTTTTATTAATCTAATTATGGCCTGTATAGAATCTTCTACTATGCAGGTGCTTTGGAATGGCTCGCCATCAACACCTTTCAAGCCTTCACGGGGAATAAGACAAGGAGATCCAATATCTCCGTACATTTTTATTCTCTGCATGGAGCGCCTTGGGGGAATGATTACTGCCTCAGTTGAGCAAGGAGCTTGGAAACCTCCCTCTTGGAATAAGAACCAATTCAAAATTCCTTATACTTTCTTTGCTGATGACATTCTACTTTTTTCTAGAGCTACATCTGATCAGGCTCATGTTATAAAATCTATTCTTAATGAGTTTTGTGATAGGTCTGGCCTTTCTGTCAGTCTTCCCAAGTCCAAAATTATTTTTGGCAAATCGGTAACCAGGGCTGATCGGACACTCATCGAGAATACATTTGGTATACACAGCTCTTCTAGTATTGGTACATATCTTGGCATCCCCATTTTTACAAGAAGACGTTCTATTTCTCATTTTAATTTTATCCTTGATAAGTTGAATACTAAACTCAATGGATGGTCTTGTAGATATCTCAGCTTGGCAGGACGCATTACTTTAATTAAATCAGTCCTCCAGGCACTGGTTATTTACCATATGCAGGTCATGAAATTCCCTAGTAGGGTCATCTCAGATATTGAACGTCTATGCCGTAATTTCCTATGGGGGTCAACTAGGGATCTAATGAAGGTTCACCTAGTTGCTTGGGAACAAGTTACATCTGATACTGCCCTTGGTGGCTTGGGGATTCATCGGCTTGCTCCCCTCAATGATGCTTTGCTCACGAAGAGTTGTTGGGGGCTCATGCAAAGAAATACAACCTGGACTAATCTTCTGAAATTCAGATATGGTTGGAAGCGCCACAAGTTCAAACAGGGATCTCAGACATTATCATACTTTGCTAAGGACCTTATGAAACTCTGGCCGAATTTCCTTCCTTTGGTGGGATGGAAGAGAGGCAATGGTAAGTCTATTTTATTCTGGAGTGATCAATGGCTTAAGGAAAATTTTGTTTTGCAGGATCATGCCACTCGAGCCTTAGCAAATTGGGAACTTGATCGAACTTTGGACTCTTATGTTGAAGGAGATGATTGGAACCTGAGTGAGCTGTCTGAGGTTCTTCCCTCTGATATCCTCAATGTACTCCTCACTACCAGTCCTCCTCGCATCTCGGATCCGGAGGATATCCCTCTCTGGCGGCCCTGCCCTGATGGAGTTTTTTCAACCAAAAGTGCCAGGACAACTTTAATCCAGCATGGTCATCCTCCCAGCTCCAGGACAAATTTATGGAAGCTTATATGGAGATGGCCTTGTCCTCAACGTCCCAGAACCTTCTTGTGGTTGTGCTACCACAACAAAATTCTTACTGGATCCATTCGTTGCAGCAGACAGATCAGCCCGGACGATAGCTGTGGAATTTGTGGGGAGAGTGAAAGCCCTATCCATGCACTCAGGGATTGTCCACCCTCAGCCCGAATTCGGAGACAGCTTGGTTTTACTAGAGGTGATTTCTGGAATTCTCCTATTCAAGGTTGGACCGAGACACAGCTCACTTCTGTTGCTAGCACTTTTGATGCAGCCATTTTTGCTTTGGGAATCTGGAGTATTTGGAAAGCACGGTGCAGTCTCTTTTATAGTCAGACTAATCCACAGTGGGACTCTCTCCACATAAAAATCCTTAGCAGTAGTCGTGATTTCCTTTCCAATCTTGTAGCATCCAAGATTTCTGGAAGGAAAGAGTGGCGATTTTCACAAGCAAAATGGTGCAAGCCCCCTGTGGGTTTTTTCAAACTTAACTGTGATGGTAGCTCCTCTTTGAACCATAGCTCAGCAGGTGGAGTTATCCATGATGCAAATGGTAGTTGGATCAGTGGTGTCCGTATGAAACGAAGCCCTATTAGTCCCTTGTTAGCTGAGGCTTGGGGAATTCTGCTAGGTCTCCAAGAAGCATGGGATTTGGGGATCACGTCTCTGGAGGTTGAAAGCGATAGCAAACAAGCCATACATCTGATTAATTCGAACACTGATACCTTTGGTGAATTCTCTGTTGTCTTCAACAAAATTCAACATATGCGTTCTTGGAGTTGGCATCTCAGTTTCTCTCTTATTCCTAGAGAAATTAATAGGGTTTGTGATATGTTTCTTCGTGATAGGCAGTTCCCTTTTGGAACTGAACACCTTGATCGCCCCCCGGATTGTATTCGAGATCTTTTGATCTTTGACTCTATGGGTTTGTCCCATTCACACATTATCTTTGAATAAATCGGCCTCGGCCCCCCTTTTTCCTCGAAAAAAAAATTAGTAAATCAAAAAATACAAAATAATATAGACAGATTCTATATGCAAAATTTTAAATTTCAAATATTTCAAATCTTTTTAAAAGTGAACATTGTGCAAATTCCTATAAATTAAAAATTTCATATATTTCAAAAACTGAAATATTATAATAATGAATAACTAAATAAAAAATGGAAAAAATTAAAATTTAGTAAATTAAAAAATACATATATGATAGATCGATAAAAACTTAGAAATTTGAATTGGTGACACCATATTAATTGTAAAATGAGTTGTTCAGGGTTTAGGATTATATTTCCTATTGTTGAATGAAATAAAAAAACTGAGGTATAATAGGAAGTGATTCGGCCATTTGGGCCTTGGTATTATGGGCTGTACAAGTGAAACCGTTTTATTTGTTTTGGGATATGATAGCATAGTCAAAAGCCACAACCAATTACAAGCCCAAAAAAAAGAACGATAATTGGTAATCCGTAAAACCATTACCCTCAGCCATAACCATATAAATACACGAGCAAAACATCATGTCCTCTCACACAAAACCCTAGCAGCCGCACTTGTAAGTGGATCCTCTCCTTTCTTCTTCGCCGTGAGGTAAATCTCCATCTCGTCACTCGTTTCGTTTCTCTGTTTTTCTGAGGCACAATTGTGTTTCTCTAGATTGTTTTATTTTAAGTAGTAATGAGTTTATTTTTATTTTTTTGCGATCTTATCAGATATGAAGATTGTAGCAGCTTATTTGTTGGCTGTTTTGGGTGGCAACAGCGCCCCATCGGCCAAGGATTTGAAAAACATCCTCTCTTCAGGTGCTTATTATAAAAAAAATTCTCTGATACGGTTATTGCACTTTTAATTTTTATTTTTTTTGAAAGGTTTACTTGATTTTGTTTTCTGGTTTCATAATTCGTTGCTTTACCTCTGCAAATTGGTTCGGGGTTTGTATTCTTTAATTTGTTTTCTTGATTTTTGTTTGTATAAAGTCAAAGGTTCTCCTATTTCAGTGTTAATTTGGCTTGCTGTTAACATATTTGAGAATATATTAATGTGTCAAATATATTAATGTCATTCACTGTTATGAACTTTAATCTGTGTACGATTCTTTGCAAAATTAGAGGCGTCAGGATTGGTCTTCCCTGTACTTGATATGGCGTATAATTTAGATTTCTCCTCTTAATATTATTCTCCTGCAAAATATGGTCCTGTCGCTTTATGGTATTGCACAACCGTGAATTTGTTTTATTGAGATTGCTTGTTTTGATTAGTGATGCTCAAAGCAATTGTTTTGGATATTCATTGACTGTGCTTTTACTATCAATATGTTTATTTTTTCTTAAATGCGCACATGGGTTTGATATGTTGTTGCTTACTGAAGATGTGTCTTAGTTTTAATGATCAAATTGAATTGTTAAACAATTGGTGATTTTGCGATGGTTCTTTGTTTGTTCTATCTATCCAGTAGTTTATATGTGGTATTTGAGTAAAACCATTATTTGGCTACCATTTCTAATTTGATTGCACCTTGTTTTTCAGTTGGAGCTGATGCTGATGACGATAAAATTGAGTTGCTTTTGTCTCAAGTCAAAGGCAAGGACATTACTGAGTTGATTGCGGCTGGAAGGGAAAAGCTGGCCTCAGTGCCTGCTGGAGGTGGTGCTGTTGCTGTCGCTGCACCAGCTGGTGGAGCAGGCGGTGCTGCTGCACCGGCGGCGGCTGCTGAGTCAAAGAAAGAAGAGAAAGTTGAGGAGAAAGAAGAGTCTGATGATGTAAGTTTACTTTCAAGAATTTGTGTGGAATTGATCTCTTAATTTGTTATTTAAAACAGATGGCATTCAACTGTTGATTTGTCTATTCATTTTGTTTTGCAGGACATGGGATTCAGCCTCTTTGACTAAATTGTCTTATTTGTGTTTTGGCTGTAGTTCTAGTTGAACATCTCAAGTTTTGTTGTCCGAACAATTGAAACTGAAGATAATAGTTTTTTCTTGGATTATGATTTATTTTGTCTTTTGATACCGACGTCTTTATTAATAGCTTGTGGTACGAGGCTGTTTGTGCTTAGCCATTTCTAATGCTTTGTAATGTATGTATGGAAGGGTGAGATCTTGCTGAAGATTTAGCCCTTCATATAAAATGGCTAGATTCTCTAGTAATTCGAGTAAAACTATGTGTTTAGTTTTGTTTACTCAAGTTAGTGACCTGTGAGCAGCCACTCCCCATCAATGAATTGGAACACATTGAGTGGGCATTGGCGCTTGAAGGGGAAAGTGGTCAAGGTGTTGATATTAAAAAAAAAAAAAAGCTGCATGGTTCATGGATGCAGTCCCTGGAAATCACTAAGATGCCTGTTTTAGATTTGAACAATAACTTAGTAAGAGATCTAACAAAACACTCTCGGCATTCTACAAGTTATATACTATTGATAATTTGGCCACTTTAAACGGATTACAGTTTGTGGAGTAGGGGGTTCCTACATACATGTAGAAACTTTTTATTATCTCTTGTAGGAGTAGTTCGCTTAAATGTAACTTAAATCAAAGCGTATGTGATACTGTGATCTGTGACCAGGAATGATATGATATGTCACAACGCAAAGGAAATGTAGATAGAAATACGGAATGTCGGGAACAAAGAGAGCTTTTGTTTCGTACTTGGAGTTGGAAATTGCCATTACAGTATGTATTCTACAATGAATATCTAAAAGCTTTCGTTATTTTTGTGGTTAATATGAAAAAGAGGAGGGCTGAGGTCTTTCTTGTATGGGGGTAAACCCTAACTCAATTCCATAATACAGCAGCAGCACACTACGACTCTACAAGGAAAAAGGGCGGAAGAATGTCTACTGAGGTTTTGTGCACTTTGATTCTGCCCAATACGAAATTATCATTTTGCCCCCGACTCCCTCTCCCCTTCAAAGTCCCAACATTTCTCCATTGCTCGCCCATTTCTCCCCCAAAAATCGCACTAAACTCTGCGAAACTGAGGGCGTCTTCAATGGCTTCCGCGGCGGCCTCAGACGGTGGCGCAAAGAGTGCCAAACCGTTTTCAGTTCTGTTCGTTTGCCTTGGGAACATTTGTAGGAGTCCTGCTGCTGAGGGCGTCTTCAGGCACCTCGTCACACAACGGAATCTCGATTCCAAATTCTTCATTGATTCCGCAGGCACCATCAATTACCACGAGGTATGTGTTGTGGGATTTCCAAATTGAGGTGGAATTGGATTGCCGATGATGAATTTTTGTTTTGCCCCTTCCGTTCTTTGTGTTTTGATCGAAACCGTTTAGGGTAATCCAGCCGACCCTAGAATGAGAGCAACTTCAAAAAAACGTGGCATTGAGATTACTTCGATATCGAGGCCAATTAAGCCTTCAGATTTTAGGGATTTTGATCTTATTCTTGCAATGGACAAGCAAAACAGAGGTAGTTTTACATTCGTTGAGTTCCGGTACTGCTTTTGCATCTTGATATGTTTCCATTGGTATATAGAAGTACTTATATGTTTTGACCCTTCATTGGCTTTCTTGTAAAAAAGATGATATACTGGCGGCGTTCGAGAGGTGGAGGCATCGAGAAACTTTACCTGCGGATGCAGCCGACAAGGTTGGGTTTAGCTCATTTTGGGTGCAATTGTGTATAGTTTTTAAATGCTAGTATAAGTTCTCAGGTTTGCTTTTGATCAAAATTCCTCGATGTTGATTGTTGTTGGATTTCATGAATTTGGATTGAAGGTTCGGTTGATGTGTTCGTACTGCAAGAAGCATAATGAGACCGAAGTGCCTGATCCCTATTATGGTGGACAACAAGGTTTTGAGAAGGTAATCCATATAATGAATTTTTTTTTTTACCAAAGAAACAAAATTTTTACTTGAAATCTTGCCTGGGTATACTTTGGCTTTGTTTTGTTCGTCTTTTAACATTTTTGCACGGACTTATATGGGCAGTTTGGGGTGTAATTTGGGAGTTTTTGATATATGGGAACTAATAGGTTAATGGAATAAGGGTTCACAAGAGTCCGGAAGCCTTACTTATTACTCCTATAATCTAGTTTGCAACATAGAGGATTAATTCATTACATGGCTAAACAAAATAGTACAGTACATTTTTTTGGTTCAAGCTTAGTGTAATATTATTACTTTGAAGTTTGGACTCTGTTTTACTTTACGAAAATTTAACCCTCTAGACTCCATACCAAATCCTAACATTGAACTATTGGGTCAACAAATTGTTTATGATATGTGGCTTAATCGTAGAGGAATTTAATTATTCGATATGTTTTTCCATGAACTTGGGCTTGGGTTTTTGTTTGAAACAACCTCTCGAACTTTTTTTTTTTTTTTTTTTTTCTTCCTGATAGGTTCTTGATTTACTCGAAGATGCTTGCGAGTCCCTATTGGAAAGCATTGAGAAAAATCTTGGATAAGTGTTTTGGCTGTTCTTCAAGGCTGTGCACGTTCTGTTACAAGCGTATCCGTATCCAAATGTTTTAAGGATGGATGCCATTATTTGCTATAAAACCGAAAGGTATTCTGTCATGATTCAACTTAAATATTGTATCTGGTAGATATGGTGTTGGCATTTTGCATATGCAAACAGCATACATACTCCAGTTTGATTTGGTTATGAATCTCGGGAATGCATGTTTCCTGAGCCTTGACTCTGTATTAATCTGCTGAACAAATGAATGAATAATAGAGGCAGCCAATGAACTTTACATGTCTTCACTATATTTAACCCTTATAAGCAAAATGTAACCAATGAAAATTTACATTTTTACTTGATACTCTTTCTGGACTCAACTTGGCGCATCTCAATTTGTTATTAGAGCTCAGGTGATCGGGAGATGGATCACTTGGAACTGAGGCATACCCCGTTACTTGATTGGTGAATGTCAGAAATGTCATAATCCGCGGTCGTCCACAAAGGATAAGTTTTGGATGACCCGCAAGAATACGACACATTAGCATTAGCATTAATTTTACGAACATTCAAATATGAAGTACTATACATGTGATGTACTCTTTCTCTTTTCAAAAAATTAAAACGGACCCACAGTATACGCAGTCCAATGTACATTTTAAATTATTAATAACTCAAGTTCGGTACAACTAAAAATTCTAAAAGTTTTATATTTAAAAACAACTCGACGAGACGAATCTAACAAGATCCCACTTGACTATATTTTAACTTGTATAAATATGACAAAATTTTAAGGCAAATTGCTTGTGTGAATAGTATCCAATTTTCAAACGTTACAATTTTTCAAAGATGGAGGAGTATCCAGGTTTGATGGAATATGAAGTATTTTCTATAACTTCACTACAAGATATTCAATTCTCCTTGCACTAATATAAAATACTTTTTTTTTTTTTTTTTTCAAATCATGTGTACAAACCCAATGTGTGATAAACTTTGTACAGATATGGAGAAATAGTGAAGAAGAAAAATCATTAATGAGGTGGTAATCATGTTCAAATTGAAAGTCTCATGTTCAATTTTCAGTTGCTAAAAAATCAGACCAACATTACAAAGACGACAAGGCATCCCTATTGCCTAGTAATTCAGTTGGCTTTTACAAACACTCTCAGTTACATTTAGCCAACTAAAAGATCAAAATCAGTTGTAGCCATAACAATAAGCAGGCTCACAGAGCAAACTGAATGAAGCTTCATATGCCCAAAATCTCAAATATCAGTATCCTAAACTGCAACCGTATCCAAGAATTATTAGCAGGAAAAAAAAAATGTAGAATACTTAAAACAAAAAACCAGCTTTGAAACCACAAGCTTGATAAGCGGGCAGGAGCAAAGCTCACGCCTTCTTTCCTGTCCCATGACTCATGTTGTAGATCCCTCGTCCCTGGACAAGATCCGCAATAACAATGACAGAAAACATAGGTAGAGATTAGAAGCAAGAAGAGATGTTGAAATAAGAGATGAGTAAGATACATTGGACTGAACTTACAATGAGAAACAACGAGGAGCCAGCCAGAGCCAAGGGAATGGCAACCGAAGTGATCTTGTCCATTGGCCCTTTCAGGTGTGTATACCTGTGAATGCTCTGAAAATACTTTTGCTTCTCAAGAAGCTTCTCTCTTGGCCTAAAGGGTGTTTCAGACATCCTGAAGCACGACGATTACTGATTGTTTACTAAAACACTTTGCAATTTGCACAATACTATGCGTTTCAATTGAAAGTATGAGAAGGGATTGAAATCCATAAGATTAGGTTTTGAAGTTCAAATATAAAAAGAATAAAAGAAGGTCATGGTTAGTATAGGTTGGCATGCCATTTGGATAGCCAAGTAGATCAAATTCAGGATCATTGTGAACAAGAATGTTTCTAGGTTCATCTTGAGAAACTTGCAGAATTCGATCTGTTTAGAATTTGGAGATCATTTTGATTTCATTTCAAGCCCAATGTGTAACCAAATGCTCTAGAATAGCAGCACAAATTAATACGCAAATCATTCTATTGCAAAACCAGATGGCATTCATTCATAAACATAAATAATACATCAAAATCAGAACGATACCCAAAACGAAACCTGAATTCGTGAACGACGTAACAAAAATCAGAATATGAATCACATCAAATTAAAACCTCTCTCCACTTCCATTACCCGAAATTTGAATCAGTAATTACAGAAACATAACAAGAGAATCAAAATTCGATTGCAACAGAGGGAGAGGGAGTCACCTGTGTTTGTGGAGTAGGTGGTGGAAGAAGAAATCTGTAGAAAAAAATTCAGGGGATGGAGGAGCAAAGAGGGCGAAATGCATTCATTGTGGGAATAGGAAAACGTGGATGGTAGAATTGCTGGTGGCGTAGCGTAGGCGATGAATCAGGCAGAGTATCGGGCGACAGGTTCAACCTCCTCGTCACTTGAGCATTTTCAAATTACTACTACATGTTTAATTAGTAGTAATTAGAATTTAATTTCACACAAATATATAGGTCTAATTTTTTTTCGTTTTCTTTTATAAGTATAACCTTGTTTAAGATTTTGTCTTACATACAATCTTTACATTTTTTTTAAAAAAATTATTCTATAAATCAAATGGTAAAACAGATTAGGGGGTGGCCGAGTAGGGGATCAAAAAAAACAAAAAAAAGGTTTAAACTCTTGTTATGTTTATGAAGTGTAATTATAGAAGTATTTATTTTCAAAAGAGAGAAAACAATGAGGTAATAATAGTCAATTGTTGATATTGGATGACATTGAGTTTCCACCACCTTATTGAAATGTAAGCAATGGCTAATTAAAAAAAAAAATTAGTAACCCTTAAATTACCCAACTTAATAATATAGAAGTATCATGCTTTATGAGTAAAAGATTGCCCAGCCGTGGGCACTTATGAGCTGTCTCAACTTGCCAGTTTAACTCAATCCTATTTCCGACCCGCTTGTAATTTACATCCGGTCCAACTCCACTGTTAAAATGAAAAATAAAATAGTAGATAATATATCAAACAAGTTGACATGGCCGAGTTGGTCTAAGGCGCCAGATTAAGGTTCTGGTCCGAAAGGGCATGGGTTCGAATCCCATTGTCAACATATTTTTTATGTACTCCCTGCGTTTTTTAAAAAATTGTAACATTCCTGCATTTGAAATTGTGTAAAAGTAAAAATTATAAAAGTTTGATATTCTAAAACTATGTAATTAGACGAATCTAACAATATCTCAGTTTCTGAAAATTATAAAAGTTTGATATTTTTAAGATATCTCTAACAATTATTTTGGGTTTACTGTGATTGGGCTTCTGAAAATTGTGACGCAAATTATCCAATCTAATATTGGGGGGCTGGCTACATAGATAACTTTTGTGGCGCTTGCTTGTACTTCGTCGGCTTTGAGAAATGAGATCAATAACTTTAGTTCATTGCATCATGCCTGCGTTCCATTAAAATAAGAGAATTTAAACAGTCGGCACACCACACAATTTTAATTTGCTCATTGGTTGCTGTTTGTTCAATTACTATTATAGTTTGTCTAATTGATTGCGTGTGGTATGTAACCAAGGAGTATTTCCCTAATTTATCTGCCACCGGGAATATGCCATTATCTAAGTACTATGTAGACTGTAGTACTACTATTTGTATTTTCAATTTTCTAATAATATCTCACCTTTAATCGTCCAATCATAATCAAAATCGGCAATACAATACACCCAACAAAATTATTATCACTTAAATAACATGTTAAACGTGTACTTTCACTTCAAAATTAATTGACAACAAATATATACTGGTTCATGTTCCATGTATATAGAGATACTAAAATAATTTTGTTTAGAATTAAAACAAATGGTTATTAAATCTTAAAATTCACTTGCTGATCTAGTTAGCAATAGAAATTATGCAATTGATATTAATAAAAATCATCACCACTTTTCATGAGGGGTTGGGGACTTAACTTAGTGGTCAAGTTCCTCGTTTCCCAACCATAGATCGGGGATTCGATCTCCACCCGGCCCCTATCCCTCCCCTTTATCACATTTTGTAATTTGTATGGCTTGGGCTCCCACACACTTTTGCCGACATATGAGTGTCACTGTTAAAAAAAAAAAAAAAACACCACTTTTCATGAATTGCATAAAATTAGAGACTCTTAGGTAATGTACTTACTTGTACGAGGTTTTGGATCATAAATGTAAGAAAAATAGTACTAGTGATCCACTCGGTTTTTTTTTTTTTTTTCTTTTAGAGACATTGAAGGCCTTAGAAAGGAGTGATGAGAGCTCATGACACATAAATTACAAATGGGAATAAAATGGATGATCCACTCATTTAGCATTCATCAGCCCAATATTGATTTATTTAAATATATTTGGCCCCTGCACCTTTTAACACTAGATTACTCATTACTCCCTTGGTTCTTGGGATATGTATATTTGGTGATTACCCCCTTTTTTTTTAAAAAAAAAAATATTATTACTATTATTTTGACAGCGGAACAAATGAAAGGTATAGAGGTGGTGGAGGATGGAACCTCCAACATTCAAATTCGATGTTTTGGGACTTGACCATTAGATTAAGTCTTTATCCCAATATTATATCACTATTTATCAGCCTCAATAATTTATACATTTCCTAAGGGTAAATAATAAAAATTATATAACGACAATTTTTATTATTTTAAAAATAAAATAAAAGCTTTTGTTTAAATACAACAAGAACGTTGTGGGTTAACAACATGTTGTCACCGATAAAACAATAAATAAATCGTGAACCGTCACTTTCATACGCCTGTCGGAATGGCTTCTCAACCTGTCCAGTTATTTACTAGTAGTACTTCACAACTTCAATTATTGTATGCTAAATTTATCTTGTTCTTCTTGTTGTTTTAAATTTTTTTTTTAAAGGAAGATACTCGTACAATATATTCACAACTCACAACAAAACAATTTCTATTACTATTACTTTAGTAGAATAATTCTCGCGTTTCCATACCATGAGTGGCGAAACTAGAATTTTTATTAAGGGATGGCCCATTTTTCACTAAAATATGTTTCACATAAGAGTTGGGATAAAACTATTCTCTATCTCTCTCTCTCTTTTTTTTTAAAGTATCTTTTATACTTACTCCGTTTTTTTATAATTGAAACATGTGAATAGTTACTACTATTCATTGAGTAAGTTTGATTCAATTTTTTAATACAGTTATATAAAATAAAACATAGTCAAGAGAGATCTTGTTGGATTCGTCTAATCGCATAGTTTTAGAATATCAAATTTTTATAATTTTTATTTTTATACAATTTGAGATATTATGTGTTAAATGTGTGTATTGAATTGCGTGAAAAACGGAATGTTACATTTTTTGGAAAACGGAGGGAGTATGATATATGTTATCTGTTGAGACTTCAAACTTTTTGGCACAAAAATATTTTGTTGAGAATGCATAGAATTATAAAGGACAAAGATCCATGAATTTAATTTAATTGTAATTTAATAGGGTTTCATTTTATTTAATTTTTGAGGTATTTGAGTTTATAATGGTGGTTTGGACTTGGAGTAAGGCTTCGTTTGGTAAATAAATAGACTTTAGAGTTTAGAGTTTGGTTTTAAAGATTAGAGTTTGGCTTCAAAGATTAGAGTTCCCAAAACCACGATTTGTGGAGAAAACCAGCGATTCCAAATCTTGTATTTCCGCGAAAACAAACAGATATGAATCTCTTAGAGTTGGGAATGGACTTTTAGCGTTTGGACCGCTTATTCCAAACGGGCCTTAAAGATGGAAAATAAATTGGTAATTTGGAATTTATTTATAGGCTAAAAAAATACTTATGAAAATGTACAAACACAAAATAAGGATCAAGGTTGAAGCATAATTTATTGGAGGGCCACGCCACCCATTCATCAACATGGTTTCGCCCCTGCATACCATGACTATTATTTAATGTAATTTTATATTTAAATCACATTTTCCTGACTTTTGTAATGACCCGATTTATTTAAATTGGAATGTTTAAATTATTTTGGTGATGGGTTTTATTACACTCAAGTCCGGATGGGGTACCATTTGTGTTAAGTGAGAGTAGAAGGACCTTTTTGCTAATATCAAACAATTTAAGTAAGTGTAGGGGTCATTTTAAAATTTGTTAAAATTGAAGAAAGGGGAGAAAAGAGAGAAAGGGAAGGAGGAAGAGAAGACCGATCGGTCTCTTGGGAAGAAAAGGGGAGTGAAGAAATCTTGTCCGATCCGACGGATCTTGATGGCAAATTGTTGCAAACGAATTGGTAAGTGTTTCTCCCCTATTTTCTCTTCCGATTGGTGGTATTTTGGTTGAGTTTTGATGAAATTCTTGATGTTAGGATTTTGGGTTGATTTGGTCGATTGAAGCTTGAAATCGACGAATCGGAGGTCGATTATTGTTGGAAGACATCAGGCAAGGGATTATATTGCTTAAATTACGTGTTTGGGGGGTATTTGGGGTCGGATTCCGGCGAAATCGCCGGAAAAACTGATTGGAAAATCGGAGAAGACGATGAACAGTAACTGCTACAGTAACTGCTACAGTACTGCTACAGTACTGCTACAGTAACTGTACAGTAGTTACCGCGGTAACTCGCGTAGTTACCGCAGTAATTCGCCACAGTATTTACCACGGTAATTTGAACAGTAATTACCACGGTAATTTGAACAGTAATTACCACGGTAATTTGAATAGTAACTACCACAGTAACTTGTACAGTAGTTACCGCAGTAACTCACTACAGTAGTTACCGCAGTAACTCGCTACAGTAGTTACCGCAGTAACTTGCTACAGTAATCGCTACAGTAATTGCTACAGTAATTACTACAGTAATTGCTACAGTATCGCTACAGTACTGGGCTGCGTATGTCACGCGTTTTACGCGAGCGGGCGCGCAGTGAGCGCAGGAAGGCCCTGTTTGGCCCATTTTTGTGCAATTTTTATTCTATATTAATGTTTTCTTTGCACCAATTATTGTTATGACTTCCCCAAATGTTATTGGTAAACCGTGGGTTAATCAATTGGCCCGTGGGGGTTGTTGAATTGCTTAGGGGAAGCTGTTGAATTATTATATCATTAATGCTTTAGCCTAGAGGGCTATGTATTGAATTTCTTATATGTTGGGAAGCATGCGAACCTAGTGTGTAGGTGCTTGAATATCACTATATTTTCATATGCATGTTATTGCAGTGGAATTGACGATTATTAACCCGATGGGTTGTTATAATGTTTATGATTGATCGGGCAGCATTTACCGGTGTTATTGAGTCCCGATGACCCTGCGGGGTGGATTATTGGTTGTTATTCATGTTGGCCCTTTTGGGCTGGTTATTATAATGCATGGTATTGCATTATGGATGGATGGACATATTGGAAATGTCTGATCGGGCAGCCTTTACCGGTGTTGTTGAGTCCCGATGGCCCTGCGGGGTGATTATTAGGCTGTGATGCCTGTGATTTGGCTGTGATGCCTGTGATTTGGCTGTTATGCCTGTGATTGGGCTGTGATGCCTGTGGTCCCTGCGGGGATGGTGTATGTTACCCTGTAACGGGTTGGAGTTGATGATATCCTCACCCGTGGGTTCATACCGCCCGGGTTTAGGTTGCCGGCTAGGCATATTCATTTGCATTTGCATATAGGGTAGATAGGTGTATGTTAGGCCATGCATCACGTGCATAAATTGTATGTCTGTGGTTGAAGCACCGGTATGGGACGGTGTGATGATTTATTTATGTCAATTGTATGATCGTGGTTGAAGCACCGGTATGGGACGGTGTGATGATTTATTTATGTCAATTGTATGATCGTGGTTGAAGCACCGGTATGGGACGGTGTGGTGTTTAACTGCTTTATTTATATTCTGCCGTTATTAATATGTTTATTTATTACCTATATTTACTATCTTGAGATGTGGTTTTGTTTTCCCTTACTCCCCGGCACGTAGCCTTGCTCAGTACGTTGTACTGACCCCCTTTGCTTTTGTCTGTTTTATAGATCCTGCTGGAGGTACTGGAGCATGACTGGGTTTGAGGGTATTGAGAGATCACATAGATAGGACTTTTATGTCTATCTTTACGTGGTTATGTGATACTATGAGACTAGGTTGGTATGCTGTTTGAGAGGCTTGCAGTCTGGATGAGCTGCTGGAATGTTTATTTGATTATTATGGTGGAACCTCCTATGTGCGTATGTGTTTTATTTGTTTTAGTTTCCGCATTAAACTGGATTAATCAGATGATCACTTTAGGTTTACCCAGTGTTGTACTAGCTGTTTTAAATTAGCTGGCCACTAGTTTAGGATAGTTAGTACATCGGTAATGCTTGCGAAAATCAGGTTTGAATTTTCGGGGCGTTACAACTTTAAACTAGTACTTCTTATTAACTTGTGTTTACCAATTTTTTAAGCTTTGAAATTCTATTTTCTGCTTCTAAGACAAAATCCCCAAAATTTCCTCCATCAGTTTCTTTTTTAAAACAAAATGGGGAAAAAAAAAGAGAGAGAGAGACAAACCCTGATTAAATTGGTTCGGACAAAAAATTGAGAAAAAATAGAAAAGAGGCGAAGAAGAGATCAGAAGGCACGGCAATGGCAGAGTAGCCACGTGATCCATCCGCATCCAATGGAATGTCGCCACGTCACAATCGGGATCATTTTCACATATGTAGTTGGTTTTCAGTAGAGCACGTATTTGGTTCACGTCGAATATTCAATTAGCTGCCGATGCATCATTAATCATCATTAATTAATTAAATTCAAACCCGAAAAGCTCCGAATCGGGTCGTCGTAATTGACAATTAAATGAATAATATTCACAAACTATACAATTAATTACCTTTGGGGAAATTCCTCTTTTATATTCTGGCATAGCTACTTGATTCATCTCTTTAATTACGAAAACTTGTCTTTGGGCAGACGTGCAAGATTGAACCATACTAATAAAAAAATATGGAAATCCTGGATGGCTAGGTTTCGATTTAAATCTTTATATTATTACATATTCATTTTATAATTATTGAGTATGTAACTTCTACAAAAATAAAAAATATATCCCAAAAAGTCAATATACTATACTCTCACAAAACACCAAACTACGTTACCTATGAGGACATAAGTTTGCATTTAATGGCAAAAAACAAAAAAAATGCAATTAATTATGTGAATTATTATTAACTGTATTCAGTTCAGATCTTTGAGATTTACTATATTTCATATAGATTAGATTTTCTGTAACAAAATCACAAGTTTGTAGCCAAAACAGGAAGTTGTTTTTTTAATTAAGGAAGTAGTAATAATATAATGCAATCTGTGAATATTACCGTAACAACCAGTAAATCTGTAGGCTTTATAAATATAGGCAAAATGGGCCAATTTTCCATTCCCAAATTCTCTTGCTTCCCTAATCACAAAATATTCTCCCGTCTTACCCGCCAGCATTCCTCCTCCTCCTTCTCGCCGCCGCCGCCGCCGCCGCCGCCGCCGTCTCGCCTGGCTATGTCTGCTGACGCTCACCCTACCCCTTCCTCCCGCGCCTTCCCTCATATTCGTTTCTTTCGCTTTCGCCGCCTCAGATAAATTCTTCTGTTCGATCTTCGCTTTCTCATCTATATCTATATCATTTCTATAGATTTTGAAACAGACTGTTGCTGATTAATTCGGACGGAATGCCGGCGCCGGCGAAGAGTCAACGGAGAAGTGCTCAAGACAAGAACAGGAAGGGGCGGGTATCCGAGAATGCCTCGTCGTTTCACGGCAGGGGCTCTTTAATTGTGGCCATGGATGCGGTTCGGCGGCCGAGGACCGTGCCGGAGTTGCTGGTGCCTGAGAGGAGAGACACGGTGGCGCGCGGTGGGGCGTCGACAGCGCCGCCGAAGCCTACAAAGTTGCTGCTGAACGTAACGATACAGAGGAGCACGGGCGCCTTGCACGTGCTGCTGCCGCCGGAGGCTTCCGTTGAGGAGCTGATCGCGGCGGCGCTCCGCCAGTACTTGAAGGAGGCGCGGCGGCCAGTGCTCTCGTCGGCGGAGGCTTCCGCCTTTGATTTGCATTATTCTCAGTTTGCTTTGGAAAGTAAGTTCTTTATATTTGATTTATTTTTAATCTTTTAGTAATTTTTTATTTATTATTTTTACTATTTTATCTAGCTACATTAATCAAATCTTTTGTTTAAACTTTAAAGAATTGATGGGCGGTACAAGTGACAATTTTCTAATCATTAGTATTCATCAACATTCAAATTCTTTTATTTGAAACTTACATTTCCGGAGTTTAAATTTTCCTATGAATATTATATGGTTCATAATTTTCAACCAGAATTGAATAAACATTAATTTCTTTATTGTTTTTTTGGCTGCTTTTAATTAGTTCACCGGAAGATTATTTATACATTTTTTCACAATTACTTTTTTCAGAATTTCAGTTTGATGTTTACTGAAGAAAAAGATGTGCATCCACTCTCAACTACTCAATAATACATTATTTTATGGAATAGTAATTTGTAAGTACATATATTTTTACATGCAGGTTTAGAAAGGAAGGAGAAGCTAATAGATTTGGGTTCCAGAAACTTCTTTCTCTGCCCAAGGAAGGTTTCCGCCGCCGCCGCCGCCGCGGCAGCAAGTGGTGGCGCACCTCCAAGCTGTTCAAAGGAGGTTGATGCCGTGGTGAAAAACGATTTGCCTTTGCTCAAGTTCATGAATTTTATGATATAAAATTCAACTCTCTCCGAAATTTGTGCCAATTATTTTATTTTAGTAATCTCTAATTGTGAAAAACTTGAATTAATTCTACAGTTTCCGACTTGTAATTACTTTTGTAATTGTGTTGCTTTTCCATCAATCCTGTTTTGGATTGGAGGCCGTCTTCTCAATGTATTATTCTTATTAAATACTCCATCCTCATCTTGTCTTATACTTATTACTTTTTTGCATTATTCATTGTATGATGTTGTTTTAAAAATTTATTTTACATAATTTTTTGTTCATAAAAACTTCCTCCGTATTCAAAAAATATTAACATTCCTTGTTTTACGCAATCCAATACACATTTTTAAACAGTAATATCTCAAATTTTATAAAATAAAAAATTATAGAACTTTTTTGGTATAGAACTACATGATTAGACGAATCTAATAAGATCACACTTCACTATGTTTTATCTTATTTAACTATGTTAAAAAGTCGAATCAAAATTACTAAATAAATAATGTTTACTATGCAAATGTTAATACTTTTAAAAAACAGAGGGGGTATATTTTGATATATTAACTGTTTTTTTTTGGTACATGATATATTAACTGTTGAAAAGTGTATTTAATTATGTGCAGTAGTCAAACAAAAACAAATTAACAAAGGACAGATGGAGTAGTATATGAATACTTGTATCCTAGTTAATTAAATACTCTAAAGCAATATGAGGATTACAAAAGGCAGATAATAATTAAAATTGTAAAATCAATGCAGATGCGGATAGCATACCATAGCACATTGGCATATCGGATATGGCTCTCAGTTTCACATACAACAAGTTCAATTGTTTAACTGGTTTTTTTTAACGATTTAATTTGATCACGTCATTAATTCATTATTTTCATTAGTGATTAATTTAGCAATAATGATCACATCATGTTTATAATAGAGGAGATAAGTATTGCCGTTTCCGAAAAGTTATCCAGTTTGAAAAAAATGTCTTATAAAACATGAAGTCTGTTTTTAAAAACAAACTGTTTAATTATAGAGTAAAATATCAAATGACATCAAGAAGAAAGTAGTAAAATAAAACTGAAGAAAAAGGTAAGACGCAGTAAATTTTACTAAAAAAAACTTGTTAAATTCAGTGGAACAACCTCTAATTATCTAAATCTATAGATTAGTGGTAAAGTACAAAGTATTACCAACAGATAATGTAACGGAATGTGCCCACCTTTTTTTTTTTGTATTATGATTATCATTCTAGTTATAATTCTAATTTCCAAGAATGTGCACTTGTTTGTGTTTGACTGTTTGTAGATTTGGCTTCCGATGTGAACAATTGCCATAAATTTTTTTAATTTAATTTAACTAATA